>JAXQQM020090393.1:0-38261 GCA_034641835.2 Pinus albicaulis
AGGTAATAGAATCCACCCTCAATACTCTCTCTGAGGGTTTATTTATACAAAAAATAATTGAAAAAATCTCACACTAACCTAGCCAATAATCATGGGTGACTAATGAGTAAGTTACAATAAAAAGGAGACAAATGGTCTCATAAATAGGACAAAAAGTAATTGCTGGTGTGTTGTTTCCCGCTTTTGAGGACGTGCTGGAGGCAAGTGCTATAATAGGGCTCGATGTTGTCCCTTTGAGTAATTATTTAGCTTGTTTGACACTTTTTGTTTCTACGGATACTCTTTAACCTGTGTAACTGATACTCTTTCATCTGTGCTCATTTTTATCCTTTACATAATAGTAAAAAGATAAAATTCTCATCCTGAAGATAATTTTTATAAAATTTCCAATAAGTCGTTCCACCATTGATCTTCTGCTATTATGGTTCTTTTAATTTTCCTCAACGTTTCATCAGCCTCTGTGAGTTTGTAAAAAGTGGGCTGATCAGGGAACAAATACTTTATTTCATGTTCAAGATGAAATAAATTCTTCAACCTGTCATAGAGATTTCTCCCTGTTGGCAACGTTGCTTCTGGCAAACTGATAGAACAAGCAGTTGCATTTTGAGCATGGATATCTATTTTCTTAACATAGGTTTCCAGGTCCATTATCTGGTCCTCTGAGAGCATAGGACTGGGTAACCCATTGTCCAACAAAACCTAAAATTTTCCTCTGAAAGTATTAATATCAGCCAAAATATCTGAGCACTTCCTTTCCAAATTCTGCATAAAATTTCTTTTGATGAAAACTCTTTTTATCTCCAAAATGGTGCCGGTCCTGTCCTCAATTCCTAATACTGCAAGCTGTTGCTTAGTTCGGGTGTTCAAAAATTGAATCAATTGATTGGCCTGCTCAGGTCTGCCTCTTAATTCATCTCTTGTTCTGTTTATTTCTTCTTGAGCTACTTTAATCAAGTCATTTTTTTCAAAAATTGCTTGAACCGAGGGCCAAATACTTTTTATTAACTCAATTATATTACCCCAAAGAATTTCATTTATTTCCCTCAAAGGCTTTTCTAATGAAAGATCTTTTTCTAAAGCCTTAACTAATCTTTCCAACCTTTTAATTTCCCTGGTATTATCAGCAACTGTCTTCTTAGATATATCACATTTCTGCTCCAAATTTTCTAACTGCAATTTCGTGGTTTGAAGTTCTGTGACTCTTAGTTGTAAACTTTCCATTTGTTTTGTCAATTCATCAGAACTTAAACCAGAAGTGTTTACCTGCGCTGGCACTGTTTGTTGATTTGCTGTTGTGGTACCTGTAGTTGTAGTAGCTTCTGTGGTGGATGCCTGCATGATAGCTTCGTTTTTTTGCAAAGCTTATTCCAATTCTTTCTCTGTTTCACTTAGTTGCTCAATCATTTTTAAGAGCAACTCCATTATCTCTTCCTGTGAATTTCCTTTCAAAAATTCTTGGGTCTGGGGATGCCTTGAGGCTGGAAATTTCAGCTGCTTTCTCAGTGAAACTATGTCATCATCTTTCTTCTTAATTAGTGCCTCAATACTTTTAATATCTTTGGGGTTGTGACCTAAGCTAATGATTATGTCTTCCAGAGACTTTATTCTGTTATCTTTGGCCTGAGAAGAGGCCTTCTCAATTTGCAATTGGGTGCTTGTGTTATTTAAAGAATCTTGCAGCCTTAGGGCTTCCATGGCGTTATCAGTAAGAGTGGAATAGACCATTTCCCCAGTTTGTTTATGCATCTCTATCTGGTCCAAAGGATGAATGTCCTTTGCCAGGACCTCAAAATTTGTTCTAATATAATCAGCTGCTGTCATGGGTTTTGGTACCTTGGACTTGAAGTGGCTCATCATCATTTTGCCTTGTGAAATGTCAAATCATAACATTAACCTTTCCTTATTATGCGGAGCCATTTTCAGATATTGATCATATACTTTCATTCTCAATGGATCATTCTTTGCCTTTATATTAATGAAGGTTCTTTTTATATCCCCTGTATCTGTTTTTGGTGGCCTAAAAGAAGATACTTCAGTACTCAACTGCTTTTGCAAAGCTTTTCCTTTCTGATCTGTGTGTGTCATACTAACAGAGCCAGTTAGTTGACTATCTTCTCTTCCATCATCAAACATCTCATCTATTATTTCCACTTCCTGGGGTGTATTGAGTTTCTACCTTTTGGTTTGATGTAGCTCTGAGGATTCTTTGGGAGGAGTAATATCTGGAACCTAATTTTTCTTTCCTATTTCCATGTTGGATGGAGTTTGTAATTATGAAACTTCAGGATGTTTTACCTGAGTGGGAGAAACTTGTGTTTGATCAGGTGCTCTGGAGGTTTGAGGTTTCTCTGCCATGATTAAAGTTTCAATGACCTGTATTTCAGGTTCCTTTCCTTTACCTTTTGACTCTGCTGCAATTGATGAACTGCCTTCCTGTAATCTCTGCTATAGATTTGCTGCTGAAGAAGTGCCAATGTGAGGTCATACTTCTTCTCAAGATCTTTCATAATTTTATTCATTTTGTCTTCTTCACTTTCTTCCTCAACTAGTGTTCCTTCAACCCATTCATCTTGGTTAGCATATTGTTCTATATCAGGAATCCTGTGGTGTATGTAAGGGGATGATTTGTTCTTTATTCTCTTTTCACAGATAAAACCAAATGGATCATAAGGAACCCAACGGAAACTTCTTTGGAACTTGCAATGGTTTTGTAGTATAACTTCTGCTTCTCGCTCAACATCCCTAGAGTTGCATATGTAGGGACCTAATTGACTTTTAATCCTGAGTTGGGCTTTCTTTTTCACACTACAAAAATGAATCACATCTGAATTATTCATTTGCCTGAAATATTCCAAGGCAAAAAGTCTCATGGGCACATATCTTGGCAACTTGAATGGATGTAATTCACATCCATAGATTCTGATGACTGAATGGTTTTGATATAAATACCAATCTCCAACTTTATAAGTCCTTGAAAGCCGCAAGGTCTTCTTGATTTCATTACTGAGCCTTGGAGGACGGATTCCTGTCAACAAGGTAGTTACAGGATATACAAAAAGATCGATGAACTCAGTATAGGAATAGGGAGAATCATAGGAAGAATGAATTATGGGAGACCAAAATATAACTGACCTAGGGTTTCCCTTGGCATCAAGCTTTTTAACAGGGAAAGGGAACTTCTCTGATTGATAAAAGATAATGAGATGATAAATAACTGAGGAATATTTAAAAACTTTTTCATCATCTAGCCTCATGAACTGGTCATGGATCTTATTGGCTATGAAAGAGGCAAAGTCATATTTAATTGCAGGAGGTTGCCCAGCAGTAAAGATAGACAGTAAAACCAGGGTTATTTCATCAACATATTCACTTGTATTGAAACCCAAGACAAAAGATATCATATTTAGGATGAGCCTTCCCAACTTAGTGAAATAATAAAAACCATAGGGAGGAGGTCCCTTAGGTTGATGTTCAGGCAACATGAAATTCTAGCAAATGGACTTCAATTTTTCTGGGGTCAATTGATTAGACTTTTCAATCAGTTCTTCCATAGACAAAGGTGCTAGTTCTTGATCTGGTTCAAAATGTAGCATTGCATTGATAGCTTGGGGAGTAATGGGGAAAAGAGCACTCTGGTCAGGGGATATTACAGCTCTTTGAGTGGGATCATAGTTAGAATGGCAATAGTGGATAATTTCTGGGAAAGTAATGACTGAGGGGATGAGATATCTCGGGAGATTGGATTCCCACAACCCAATGACATCTTGCCCCTTCGAATAATCGTCTCTGCAGCGACAATAAATTCGAAGAGGACTTTCATCGAAATGCAAGTCTTTAATTTGGAAGTCTTTATCCACTAAGTGAAAATATTCTAACTCTCTGTGGGGGGCATTCAGCGGAGTCACATTGAGGGCTGCTGGAGCTTCCATTTTGGTTCTTGTGTATTCAAAATGGAAGTTTCTGGGTTTTCTTTACAAGCCGGGGCGCGATTTCAGTTTAAATGAAGGAAATTAGCACAATTGCAGTTTCAGGGGAACAATACACAGTTTTAAACCTCAGGGAATGATCTTAGCGATAAGATTTAATCACTAATCCAGTGGAAAACAAGGAAAACAAAGTTTCTTTTGAAGTTCGGAGCGCTATAGAATAAATACCTGTTCTTGGAGGCAAACTGGGTTTTAACAGGTATGAGGTGGTGGCAAGAGGATGCTTAAACACTAGTCCGGCAGAATTCTGGAGCGAAATCGGATAGAACAGTAGATTTCAGTGAAAATTTGAATTTCGTAGCGGAAGGCGCAGTCGTTTTCAAATAATGAAAATGACATAAAAAACACGAAAATTTGTTTTATTTCCAAAGTCAAAAAAGGTGTTTTTTTTTTTCGAGGAATGACGTCATATCAGTACGGGCTGACGTGTGGCAGGGACCGGGCGGTAAGCGGTAATCCCCGCACCGCTTATGAGCAATGTCGGTTTTAAACGCGAGGGCAGCGATTCCACTAATCAATGGACACGTGGCCGGAGGACTAGTCCAATACCACCGTGCCCCCACGCGTTAAAGATCTGACAAGGGACAACTAGCGGAATTGCTATGGAGCGTTGATCTTTGGAGGAGCGATCCAACGGTTGGAGGGACGGGGAGATGGTAGAGCATTATCGTGCGGGCCCGGAGGGGTTTTAAACGTGATTAACTTTATTAAATATCCCGGGGGGTGTCTAATAGGCAGAAAAGTTTGGTTATTAATTAATTCTGATAATTAATTAATCCCAATGGTTATAAAGGTGGTTGCGGCGGGGTTCAGTTTCTAACTCGAGTTAAGGTTGGAGAATGAGATATATAATGGGATTTCTAACTCGAGTTAGGGCGTCGGGTATGGGATTATTTCCAAAGTTTTGGTTTAAAATAAAACTTCGGGTTTATTATTTTTTGTATTAAACATATATATCATATGTTTAAAGTTTTTCTCATATATGTTTTTTTATTATATGATAAATTAGCCAATGTAATTAACTTATCATAAGGGCGGGAATATTACATAATGATATATTTAACCAAAGGGCACATAATGTGGGTTTTTAGTGATTAATTGGGAAATAAATACTTTGGTTAAAATCTTAATAGATGGGTCTTTTGGATATTTCTATAAAAGGAGTTATATACTTAGGGTAAGGCATTTTCACTAGGGATTTAGTAAATAAATCAGAAGTCAATATGAAAAAGGGACATGGTAAATTCAAAACACTTAACTATAACTAAGAAAGTGAAGATTTCTGAAGTAAATAATATCATCTTAATTTCAACACTTAAACATAGCATAGCAAGTAATTTTGAGGGTATTTTATGAAATATGGCATGATTTTCCTAAGTAAAATGGGATTTTAATTAGGAAAAGATAAAAAGTGAATGAGTGCAATGATGGATAACTTCAAGTACTTAGGTCTTTTTGATCATCAAGACGAGGGTCCGGTCCCTCCAAAAGTCAAGGAAATGCCTTGAGCCCCTTTGATCTCCAAATACCTTAGCACTTTGGGGAAATTAGTAAAAAACTTAAGGGGAAAGTGATGTGGGAAGTTAATGATTTTGACTTTGCTTGCTGTGATTTTCCAGTGTATTTTCTGCTTCAGTACTTGTGATGAAAGTAAAGGATTAAACATATTTAGCACCATCATTCATCATATGAAACTTTGCAACACCATCTACCTACCCTATCTACTTGACACTACCATTTTCTTTTCTTTATTAGGGTGCATTTGGACTTGCAAACCCTTATCAATCTTCTTTTCTTTTACAAGGAAAATCTATCTAATTCTACACTTATTGCATCCAAGGGCTCAGATTAAACTGTTGAGCACCTTTTATTAACTCTACCTATCTACTTATCTGCCAAGATTAAACTGTTTGGTCAGATATTTATTCTCTATTCTATAACATGAAATTGAAATATGGATAAGTTAAGTTTAAACAGTTTGACTCTTCATAAATTGTGGCACAAGTTTGACAAGCTGCACACAATCACTTATTACATCAGAGTAAAAAAGTAGTGGCATTTAGACTTGCAAACTTTCCTTGGCCTTTCTTTTTGATGGGGTTCATTTCTTTTACTTTTTGGCCATTTTTACTCTTTTTACCTTTTGATTTTTCTTTTAGGGTATACCCTCTTTACATTTTTTAAAATTTTTTGATTTTTTTTAGTTTTCAAGTATATGGAACACCTTTGCACAAGAAAAAGGTTTGAACATATTCCATAGTTCAATCAAGACAATCATGAAAAATGACACCTATTGGTATAGGAGTCTAACACCCTCATTCTCAAAAACTATGCTTGTTTTCTTCAAGTTGATAATTACTCCCATGTCTATATCCTAGTCCAGTCTAAGGAGCGTAAGATCGAGGTCCACATCCTCTTCAGTCTGGATTACTTCAAAATCCACATATACCTTAACCCCTGCAATATCTACCATGATATTTGATAGTCTTCCCAACGATATGATCTTCTGTTGGTTAGCCATACGCAACTGTATAGTAGACCATTCTAGCTTAGGTTCTCCCATCCTCTGCCATGTCTGTTTAGGCAGGACATTCGCATCATATCCCAGACCCAGGATGACCTGATCCATTTAATAATCACCAGTTTGCATAGTTATCCACATTTCTCAACTAATTTGTTTCTTATTCTTGTAAATTTTGTGGACATATTTAACTTCTGATGGCAGCTCAATATTTTATGTGCAGCTGTCTATCAATTCTTGAATATTTTCTACTACCTTCTGGTTGTGTAGCAACTTCATACATGCCTGTAGGAATGGTTTAACTTCTCTATCTACTTTTAGGTTTGTTGGAGCTTTGGAGGTAGATGCCTCTTCTTTGGTAAAGTCTTTGCAAGCCTCTAGGAAGGTCACTTTCTCCTTTTGTAGGTCTAGGCTTTCCTTTTTGATAGTGTCTTTTTGGATGAGAGGTTCAGCCGCAACTCTTTCCTCAACTCCTCCCACAACCATGCCACAACATGTAATGACATTAATACTAGGTTCCTTATCAAGTCATTCTGCCTTAACCCTTTGTACATTCTGCGTTGGTGTCTGCTATTTATCCTACATCTTTGTTATCAGTACCAGACAGTCTTTGATCACATGATCCATTTTTCTGCAATATCTACAAGATTGTCATGCAGGGTTCAGACAGTCCCTTGCGAAGTGCCCTACTTCTCCACAATTATAGCAGATCAATTTCCCTCTTCCCCGACCTGCGCTTCTGCCTTTCCCCCTGGCCCCCCGCCCCCCAGCCTCTGGTACCCTATAAAGGTTTCCTCGATCTATCATTAAGACATATGTCCAGAAATTGTGTTCGTTATGTCCCATAGATGAGCATAATCGACACCATTGTTGCTTCAACTGTGGAACATGGGCACCAAGACGGGGGTAGTGGTTGGTGTCATGTAGTCTAGCTACGTGGAAGTCAATGCACCATAATGTGGGGCCAGTTGGTCCCGCAGCCTCCTTAAGGCGCAATGGATTGGGTCCCCCAGCCTGCATGTAGTCTACTTGCAGAGGACACTGATCCTTAATGTCGCCTACCATCCTGCATCTTAGCACCAAACATCTGGACTAACTGATTTTCTTCGCTCCTTTCGCAAATTTTGGATTTCGAGGTGAATTTCCTCCAACTATCCTTGGATCTGTTGTACCCCAAACTGGGTGTCGTCTCTTGGTGCAGCTTTTAGCTTCATGGAAATCTCCAAGGATTTCTCTTGTGTATCAATCGCTTGCTGACCCATAGGCCCGCGCAGGTGAGGTAATAGCATGGAAATGATCCATTCCTTGTTCTGTCTATCCTCATACTTAAATTCCCTATCCCTGATAACCTTCTTTAGCCATTGATCAGCCTCCCATACTAACTCAGTGGGTCCCCATTTAAAGTCTTTCAAGTCAACCACTAGTTGAGTATAGGACTTAGGTTTCTGAAATTGTTGTTTTAAATCATCCTTAATTTCTTGTATACATGGATCTGCATGTTGGCCTACGTACCCCATGAACCAATCCAGGGCCCTTCCTTCAAAGGCGAGGAATAGCTGCACCCTTTTTACAACATCGTGAGAAACATTTTGCGCAATCCATATGGATTCCGCTACAAACCAAAATCAGTCCATGTCTTTGTCTCCCACACCCTTGAAGGTGGGAAACTTCATGTGTCTAGCGATATCTTCCTCCAGTAGTGGCAGAGAGCTAGGGGAGTTCTTGTCCTTACGCTAATTCGACAATGGTGTAGCTAGAGGACTAGTTCATGCGTGTGCAGATGGCTCCCTTAAGGGGATGTAGACGAATATAACCCCTTCTCTGTTGACTCGGTAGTACTTACCACTGCATGTTGTAGTCTCACCCTGATCAGAGGTCATTCATTTGGTGTGGCTGCACAAAATGCCTTTTTCGCATAGTAATATTTTAATTAGTAGTGGTAATGTTCGCAAGAACTTACCTCGGAATCCTTTGAAGAACCTCTGCTCCGCTTCAGAGTAAGATACAACTTGATCGACTATGAATTCTGTTACAAATCATCCTAGCACACTTCCACCCAATGATCTACAGTCTGGTTGATTTTTTTGTCAACCTTCTCCAACTGTTGAATCAATTCCAGAGTCCACTGCATAACCTGATCATCTTTCCAACACATCTAGAATTCTACTAGCCTTGCTAGCCACTCCTGTAGCTCATGCGTGAAAGTTACAAAGAAAAATTCATATACTTCTGTGAAAATATACTTGTTCTTCCACTTCTCAGCTGTTAGCTTTGTGCTCTGATTCTCTTTTACGGAAAATTCCTGAATTTGTTTTTCAAACCAGTCTTCGAGCTCCAATTTCTGAGGTTACCAACGGCCTCATGGCATTACCTAATATTTCTCTCAAAATGCTCCCGGTCCCAGCAACAGAACCATTTGTTGGGTTGAAGGGTTATGACTCAGGTTCATATTTAAGGTTTGCTAACAAAACCCTATACTACTGGCCCTTTCGACAATGACCTACTTTCACAGGCCAAGGTCTCACCTGAAGTAGTATGGGTGGGTGTTGGAACCAGGTTTTTGCACCTGGGAGAAAGTGGGTAATTAAGGCAGTGTTGTTGAGATCTATCAGGTTTGCACATAAACAAGCTTATTATCGAGCCCTTAACAGTATAAAAATCATGTAACATAAATAAAGTTACTATTATTAAGCAGATCTTAGCAACACCTTCGCATCCACCTGTGCATCAGCAATCACAGAATAACACAATCAAAGGTACACAACTAGTTCAGATAAAATGGAGATACTTCAACAAATTTCGTGTTCATTAAAATCCAAAACCCAGTATAAACCCAAGTCATAGCCCACACACATAGCCAGCGGGGTCTGCATATAGCAGGACTAAGGATCTCCGCGCACATAGCTAGCAGGAGTCCTTACCCAATACTACCCAAAACAGATCTCAATAGTTCATACTTAGCATCAATATTTCTTACCCTTAGACTCAAACTATATATATATTTATATCATTATAGTCTGTGTTATCCTGTGGTCTGAAAACCGTGGTTTATGGACTCTAGGTCTACCCTTTTACCCATTACAATACATTGGGGGCTTTGACCCACCGCAAAGCCCCTGTGCTAGACTAATTACTACAAAAAATATATATCAAAAACATAGTAAGGGGACCCTGTTCCAACACCATCCCAAAATAATCATTCTTGACCCTGTGGTAAGTTTTTAAAAATCCAGAGTTCCCTCCTAAGGGAGAGGTGTGAAATTCCAAAGGGACCTTTTGTTTGAGTTTGGAATTATTACAAATATATAAGCGATCTTTGTACCATAATGAATCATTTTTCCAGCTAAATGTTTTAGATGTACTGGAATCTTGCTAGAAATTTTGAATGAGTATCCACACCTGTTCATCATTCTTCCATTCATCCCTTGCTTCTATTATCCACTCAAGTTGGATAATAGAAATGGCACAAAACAATGCTTCCACATCCTTATCCTTTCTTATGAGTGCATCTGCAACAACATTTTCCTTCCCTTTCTTGTAGATGATTTCAAAGTCATAACCCAGTATCTTTGTGACCCATTTTTGTTTCTCTTATGAAGATAATCTTTGTTCCAAAAATTAATTAAGACTATCATGATCTATTTTTACCTTGAAGTTTTTTCCCATTAGGTAAGGTCCCCATTTCTTTAGTGCATGTAGTATTGCCAACATTTCCTTCTCATAAATAGGTTTTTGTAAATACTTTCCTTTGTTTGGATTACTTTCAAAAGAAATGGCCCTTCCTTCCTGTATTAAAACCACACCAATTCCATTTCCTGAGGCATCACATTCCACAATAAAAGTTTTTGTGAAGTCTCATGTAGCTAAGATCAGTGCTTGGCACATTTCCTCTTTAAGATGTTCAAAGGCCTTAGTTTCTTCCATAGTCCAAGAAAATGCATATTTCTTTAGTAATGATGTTAGATGTGGCGATGTTCTCCCATAATTCTTAACAAAATTGCGATAATATCCTGTTAACCCTAGAAATCCTCGAAGATTCTTTATGGTTGTGAGGATTTTCCATTCCTTAATGGATTTAATTTTGTTAGGTTCTACCTTTACACCATCATGAGATACAATATGACCCAAATATTCCACCTCCTATACTCCAAATAAAAATTTTGAGGTTTTTGCATATAATCGTTTCTCCTCCAATAGTTTGAGCACCATGTCAATGTGTTGAACATGATCCTTCCAGACTTGATGTAGATTAGTATATCATCAAAAAATACTATCACAAAATTTCTAAGGAAGGGTTTGAAAATGGAATTCATCAAACCTTGAAATGTGGAGGGTGCAATAGTAAGGCCAAAAGGCATGACCAAAAATTCATAATGACCCTCATGAATTCTAAATGTTGTTTTTGAAATGTCTTCAGTCTTCATTCTAATTTGATGATATCCATACCGAAGATACAACTTGTTGAAGTAAATTTCTCCATGAAATTCATCCACTAATTCATCAATGATGGGGACGGGAAATGTATCTTTAATAGTGATATGTTTGAGTTCCCTATAATCTGAACACATACGCCATGATCCATCCTTCTTGCGCACCAATACTACTGGAGCAGAGAAGGCATTAGGGGAATTTTGAGGTCTAAAATGGGCCTCCTAAGAAAAATGTATAGCTAAAATAAAATTTATAAGAACCAATAGGATTTAAGATGATGATGTCAACCATGGGGGATGATTCGCCATTTTTGGAGTTAAAGTGTAAAAATATTAAAAAATAATAAAGTAATAAAACTACTTTCTCAACCCACACTTTCAATTTATCTCCCTAAGGTTTTACTCCAATATCTAGTGGGATTAATCATTTAAATTTAATTCCTCATCCAAGGAGTACCCATGTTGCGTATTTTAGATGGACCCTACTACACGAAAAATAAAAAATACATGAAAAAACGTGATTGCAATAACTCTTTTCATGTATTTCTCATTTTTTGTGTAGCAGGGTCCATAGAAAGTATGAAACATGGGTACTTGTTGGATGAGGAGTCAAATTCTACATCCAATGACTGTTTCCGATTGAAATAAGTTGAAAATACTAGTTGAAAAATAGTTTTTTTCGTTTTTCCCTCTAAATTTTGATGATGAAATCTAATCATATTTTATTATTTCCTTAGGAGGCCCATTTTAGACCTCAAAAATCTCCTAATGAACTTTGACTAGGTTGAATTATACCAGCCTCTAGCATTTCTCCAATCATATGTTCAATCTCACTCTTTTGAGCATAAGGATAACTGTAAGGCTGGATGTTTGGAGGAACACGTCCTAGAATCAAATGAATCACATGATCATGATCACGAATAGGTGGGAGTCCTTTGGGAGTATCAAACACCTTGAAATGATTGTCCAATACTTTTTGGAGATCTGGAGAAATAGATTATTTTGATGTTTGAACCTATAGTGAGCATAATTTTTCAATTGCGCCTAGTTGTTTTTCTTTAGAAACTTTTTCATGACATTAGAGCTGATTATATTTCCCAGCTTCCCTATGATACCTCATAATTCAACTTCCTTTCCTTCAAAAAAAAAAATTAAGAAAATTTCGTGAAAATTAAAAGTTATCGTCCCAAAAGATTGTAACCATTGTATTCCTAGTACAACATCAACACCACCCATTGGAATGGAGAGCATTGGAATATTCAATACATATTCTACCATGGTTAGCTTGATATTATGGCACTTTACAATGCAATTTATAGTTCATCCATTTTCAACCATCACTTGACACTCTGGTGCTGGGTATAGGAAGAAATTCAATTCCTTGGAAACCTTACAATAAATAAAATTATGGGTATTGCCCGAATCTATAAGAATTATTACATTTTTCTTCCTGATATGTCCTTCTATATTGAGAGTTTGATGGATGGTAATTCCTGCCAATGCATTACAAGATATGTTCAGATTCATTTCTTCTTCCTCTAGGTTTGGTTCCTGGTGTATATCCTCTTCTTTTGAAGTTTCTTCTTCCTTTTCTTCCTCCTCTTCAAAATCTATGTAAAACAATTTCTTCTTAGCACACTTATGAACTTTAGTGTATTTGCTATCACAACTATAACAAAGCCCTTTTGCTCTTTTTTCTTACAATTTTTGTGGTGTCAACATTGTAGGTTGTGGAAGTCTAGGAGTAACAACACCTCCATCTTTATATTTTTGAGTAGTAGGCTTCCTTGTCACCATAATTTTGCTTTCAATTTTTCTTGCCAGCCTGAATGCCTTCTCCAATGTATCAGGTTCCCAAATGTGAACCTCATGTTGGATGTTATCCTTTATAGTCCCTATGAAGACATCAATCCTATGTTCCTCTAGAATATTATTTACCCTTATATTCATTTTTTGGAAGTCCTCAATGTGCTCCATCATTGAACTATTTTTTTTGAGATTTATCAATTGGCTAAAGAAGGTGTTGCTCCTTGTATCCTCATAATGTGCTATCATTTCCTCCGTAAAAATTAACCAAGTGACTAGTGGTTTAAGAGAACAAAGTCATTAATACTATACAAACTGATTTTGTTCTAAATTTAAAGTTGCAATGCGTACCTTTTGTGTGTTTTTCACATTATGGAGCTCAAAGTATTGCTCCATTTGTAGTATCCATGTTATCAGATTCCTTGCCATAAAAATTTCTCATATCTATATTTGGAATATGGTGGGTCTTAAATCCAACATTAGAGTCTATAAAATCATGATTAACATTTATTTTTTTCTCATCATGAGTTTCCTCTACTAATTTTTCGCCATTAGGAAGCTTTTCTTGTAGCAACTTTGCCAAACCTTCCTTCAAACCTTCCATGTCTTTCTTCAAATATTCCATGTTACCTTCTATACCATCGATATTAGATTCCATGCCTTTCATGATATCCTTAAACCCATCCATATTATCTTCCATGTCTAATTTTAAACCATCTATGTCACCTTTTAGTTCACTTTTGGTTGTTTTATGTGAGAGCGAAATTTGTTGCACTTGGTCTCGTAATTTGATATATCATGTTGTAATTCTTCCCCTTCATCCATCATAGTAGAAATATATAAGGGCTTAATGGGTGTATAATTACTTTTTGTAGGAATTTTAGAACTCAATACTGATATATATGCTTCAATATGCCCTTCAAATCACTTAAAATTGGTTTTTCAAACAAAGGTTATGCAATTTTTTTTAAAAATACACACCTTTTACTTGCTTTTAAGAGATCAATCTTGAAACGGTTGTAACTCTATAATTATGGATCTCCAAGATCTAAAATTCAGCCTTGTGGTGGCCCTCTGAGCCTTATTTCCAATGCCATAGGTTAGATCTAATTTGGATTCTTCAAGGGAAAGTTATGCCCAATATCCCACAATGACCTAGTTATGGACTGTTTCAATAGAGCGAAATTTTACAACGTGCCATGTGTCACTGTTTTGATCTTCAACTCTGAAATTGATACAAAAGAAACTAAATTATGTTCAATTTATACCACGTTTTACAAATTCAAATCCGTTGTTTGAAATGAATGTTATGAATATTTTCCCTTGGACACCTGTTTTAGATGAAATTATGGAGCCTGAAAAAACCCTAACTTCCTCAGATCATATCTTTGAAACTATAGCGTACCAAGGTCTGAAATTTTTACAAGAAGTTCATTAGGATTTCAGCTTCTTGTGGTAAACGTTTTAGCTTCTGAACTTTCGTACAAAAACTGTTATAGTGAAAATTCCACGATGACTTGTTTGCAGCAAAGAAACCCTAGAATCCATAGCCCTAATACCAAATGTTATGTAACCATCTCACAAAATAGAAGAAAATATATATCACAACTTATAAATCAGCATCTTCAAGGGGGAAACCTCCTTTACATTACATAAATGAATAATTCTTGGATGATTCAAATGACAAAACCTCCTTTCTATATATAGGAGTCCAAGGAGTCACAATATAATCCTAGCCAGCATAACAATAATAGTGTAAGGGCACAAAAATAACAATAGTGGGATTCTATGGGGCACAATAATAACAATATGGAGACTACATGTGCACAAAAATAAAAATAAGGGGGCTACACTAATAGTGTAGTGGTGCCAAGTGTAAACTGACTATTCAATGAGCTACTCTAATGTGAGAAAGCACACTCGGTCAAATGAAAAATTACCTCTACCCTAAAGGTTATCTAAATCCTAGATGGTATTTCAAATAACTTCGTGCTCACATGATCTCATCCCCACAATGCACAACGGCCTAGAGAAAGGTAGGTTTGAGAACCTATTGTTTCCCACAACCATTCCTATAAGGAGTTCTCGTAAGATAGGCCACTAAGGTTACCTTCATCTCACGGGGGTGGTCAAGTCCTAAGATTA
Source organism: Pinus albicaulis (assembly GCA_034641835.2). Taxonomy (NCBI): domain Eukaryota; kingdom Viridiplantae; phylum Streptophyta; class Pinopsida; order Pinales; family Pinaceae; genus Pinus; species Pinus albicaulis. Next base: position 14,889 of record JAXQQM020090393.1, read on the forward strand.
TTGGTAAATCGGAAAACGCATGGAATTCCCTACCATGGGTTGGGTAGCCCTGAGGAGAACTTCTCACACGATGTCCTAGCCTAGCCCCCCATGAAACAGGTTTTTTATGCACTCTGGATTTCACCGTGGGATGGTGAAGGATTTTAAGATCCCTATTAACTAAACTTTATATGTCTTAATCCATGTGATCTATGGGTGTTATTGGCAGCCTATCCCACCAATCCTATACCTAAATACAAAGATTGTTTTGGCCCTGATGCCCAAGTGGGCTTAATCTATGTGAGTTAGATTTATTAAGTGGCATTTTAAAGTCTTGGCTTGACGGCATTTACCAAGATCTCATTGGATTTAGGTGTGAGTGTGTGAAAATAAGTGTGTACTATGGATGAGTTAATTAAGCATGTTTATGATGATGCCAAAAATGTCGTTGAAATAAAATGCTGAAAACTATAAATAAAACTGAAATAATGACAATTAAATTAACAATAAATCAAACATAAACCCCACCAAAACAAGGATTTGAAACAACATTAATAGGAGAGACAAACGAGAAAATAAAAACAAACTAAAAATTTCACAAGATCTAATGTCTATGGGACTGGGATCTGATGACTCTATAGTGTTGAAAAATGGTGCAGAAAAACAACATAAAACTAGAGGGGAAAAAATGTTGTAAAAGATAGGGAAGAAGCTTTATAACCTAGGGAAAACAATGGGACCCTAAGGGGGAAGACCAAAAAAAATTCAAGAGGGAGTTTTCGATGCTAAAACAACCTATCTTAAGGTTCTGCAAAAATAATGGATCAGAACCTGAAACAATGGTTGAAAGTGTTGAAAAATATCAAACTACCTACTCAACTGATCCCTTCCTAAAAAGATGGAAGTGTACTGTAACCATTTGGGGCTTATTTCTACTTCAAAGAGACAAAATGAGAATATCCATGCCTAATACGGACTGAAACAAAGTTCAAACAATCCAAAATTGTACTCTCGACAAACCCTGAAAAGTTCAGAAAAAAATAAAAAATAAAAAAAAATAAAAATAAAAAAAAATATTAAAACACAATTTTTGACCCATTAATGAAGGAAAACATAGGTTTTGGGCCAATAAGTACCTTTTGAACCTCCAAAATGCATGTTTGGGGCTAAATAGTGTGTTTTTATCTCTACAACTCTTGGGCGACAAGTTTCGGAAGATGTTGTCATCTCCTACTCAGTTGGTACTTGTGACCTGTTGAAAACATCAGAAAATTATCAGAGCTTGGAATTTTAACTAAATGAGGGAATAACAGCTGAAAAATAGACATCAAGAGACTGAAAAACATCTGAAGAAAAACCCTGATTACTAAAGTTGTTTGTCACCCAGGAATTTGGATTACACAAGTGGAATCGTCATTTGTTAGTGTGAAGTTTTCTAGCAAGTGTACCAAAAAATATTCACATAAGCCACAAGTGACTAGTGGCCCTAACAATAGGTGTGACTATTCGACACTTCATATATGTAATATAAAGTTAAAAGAAAACATGAAAAACAATAGATTTATGTAGAACAAAGCATTAAACAACAATAATAAAAAACTAATGTAAAACCCCAACCATGAATAAAGAAATTTAGAATGAAAATTATTTTTATTAAACATAGTGAAGGATACTTGTACGAAGGTTACAGATCCCACTCAAGGGGATGGGTCCTTTGGCTATCCTCTCTACTTCAATATCTAGATCTCTCTCTCTCTCTCTTTGAGGTATAAAACCCAAACAATGTGTGTTGAAATCAAATGGGAGATCGATTGCTAAAAGATGATAATAACGACGATGATAGTGATCATGGTGAGGAATGGATGGAAAAACCCTCCTATTTATAACAAAATTTTGGGGTACTATAAAAAATGGAGAATAATAAAATATTATTAACCAGAATCTAGAACTTAATCACTTGGAATATTTTATTATATTTTTTGGAGAGGAAAAATATATTCAATTTGGTTAAATACCTTTATTTAGAAATAACAAAAAAACAAATGATTTATTTATTATTTCAAGGATGTGGTTAAGGAATAATAAAGAAATAATGATTTTTTTTAATCATTCCTAGGTGATTTAGTAAAATTTGACAAGGAATATTAACTAAATAATGATTTAATTAATTATTCCTAGAGAAAAATCAAATAAATAATGATTTATTTAATTATTTCTCATGATTGGGTCAAATGAGACAAGAAATATTTATTAAATAATGATTTAATAATTATTCTTAAAGGAAAACAAAATAAATAATGATTTATTTAATTATTCCTCACGGGGTTTCTAGTTTTAACCATAAATAATTCTATAAAATATGGTTTATTAAATTATTTCCTATAGTGAAATCAATTTTACTATGGTAAAATTGGTCCTACATGGTGTATTTCGATCCAATTAGTTAGAAGTGGCTAGGTGATCATTTTTTGGTGATAACAGTCTTGGAACTTTTACTTAATATCATAAACCCTATGGGCCAACAAGTTCTTCAAGCATGGATTATGGATATTTGTATGACTATTCTGCGGATATTTGTATTTCATGTTTGATTTCACATGTGCTAAAGTAGTTGAACTATTTTGGTTATTTTAGAACTTATGTTATTGAGAATGTGCTGTAATGGTTGTAATTGATGTCACATCCTTGTGGAGTATTCTACTAGATATTAAAAAAATCTTTCCCATTCATTGGTTGTGTTGGCCACCTATAAAATTTGTTCTATCAAAAGGTGGCCAAAACATTTGTTGGAGCCTTCAAGAAACAATTTTATTGCAGAAATGTTATCTCTTGAAGCCTCTTGAAGACGTCATCTCCTCTGTCCAAAATATGCATTGTTGTTCCCATTTCAAAGCTCAGAAAATTCTGCTGATTTTATGAGAAAGAACTGCTGGAAAATCCCCTTGTCTCCCCTTCCCCTACTCAGAAACTAACTTGCATTTTTACTCTCTTTTTCCCCATCATTTTCCTCTGATTTCCATTTTTCCTCATTTCCCTTTCATAAAATCCACCTTGCATAGTTTAAAACTCCTTTTTTAACTATGTCGAAACCCTCAAAATCCCTTGAGAAACTTGAAAATTTCATGAAAAATACATATTTTGTATAAAGACTTAAGCCCCCTTGGTCAAAGCCTAAACCACTTCCCCTCCACATGCCCACACCCTAGAACCAAGTGCTAGACCTGAAGTGCAATCACATCGGAGAAATTCACAATGGGTAGATTGAAAGACCGCATCAAAATTTCCAATGCGATTGAGTCCCTTTATTAAAACTCCGCCCCCTTCACTTTTCATTCCATCTAACTTTCACCCGGGACCAAGTGTTAAGAGTCCGGAGGCACTAATTGCATCGCAAGTTTTGAATGGTTAGATTGAAAATCCCAAGCCCGAAGCTCCGATTGCGATTGGCCCTTTATTGTATATGCCCCGGGCCTATTATCATTCCATATAGACCAAGGCCCCGCAATCGGGCGCCAAACATTTCATAAATATATATTCCACTACCGAAGCATTAAAAATTTGTATTATATTGAAATTTTGGATTTTCATATATCATAAAGGGTTTCCACCGGTGCAAAGTTGAAACGATATTGACCGTTTATCTAAGGCCGATCCAACAGCCCACGCTACATTGCATCACATTTTTCATTCGGTACATTTGTTTGTCCCCCCCCCCCCCGGATCAGCCATCCCTCTGATTCACTCCCCACCATCGATATGATCCTCAGATCAATGGCCAACGCTCAATCGCATCAGCCCTTCTGATCGCTCAATCGCATCGGCCCTCTGGATCGCTCAATCGCATCGGCCTTCCCGATCGCGCAATCGCATCAACGATTTTCGTTACACCCTCCCTCTTTCCCCCTCCGATTGCGATCCTCTGATTGGATATAGACCGTCCACGTGTGAAGATAGGACGGCCCAGATATTTCATCATGGTTTCATCGCCCTCCGCCTTCCACCACGAGGATTTTAACGCATAATCCCAACCATCGATCTCTGCGTGATCGACGGATCTGATTTATTGTCTTCCTCCATTCTTTTCTAACCTCTTCTAAATGAATCCCAACCGTTGGATGATGCCATCCAACAGCCCTGCTCTCTTCCCACAACCTCTGAAGCAGTTTAACCCAAAACGTAAGATTTCTTAAATGGTTTCGTGTTTTGCAGGTGATCAATGTTTTTCCATTATATTAAAAGAAAACCTAAAAGCTGGGAATGACGATTCCCGCGCCTTTGATTCATCAAAGGGAACCATTCGCTGGGCTCAAACTCCACGTCTTGTCAATTTTTCATGAGAAATTGATGCCATATGAGCCCTGTGCGCCCTGCACATCAACAAGACACAACAATACTTAAAAGAAGAAAAGAGTATCAGTGTCGAAGACAAAAATACAGCAGAACAGAGGATTGAAGATAGTTTTGAGGGATTATGGCCTTAATCGGCAACCAAACACCTAATCCGCTCAATTAAAGACGTCATAAAGACCGGAAGACACAGGATAAGCCTGATCAGACCTAAAACACAGATCTCAAGTAAATTAAAGGTGTTTTAGGAAGAGACAAATACATCTGTCGATCCAAGAAAGCCTCCACCGCCTGAAGCAGAGGCCAATAGAACCCTCTCCAGCTCCTAAAGGCACCTGTAGCCTCATAGAAAACAAAGAAGGGTTATTCATTACTTGAACAAGAGGTGTTTTCCTAAAGACAACCGAACAATTAATACAAATCAAAGATCTTATCTCTAATTTTCAGTAGAACTATTTTAAAGATTAAGAATAGCCCAGAAGAAAATATTTTCGATCATTAGACCTCGGGGAGTAGCAACAGAGTTATTTCAACATGACACAGAGCCTCAAAAGTCAACAAAAGCTCCCACCAAGCTTAATTCATAAATATACATCAATTTAATACAGACAGGTCATCTGTAAATTACTTCATCGAGCCCCTCAAAGGTCGAGGAGTCATTACTCTGTATTAATTGACCTGGGAGATCTTTTATCAGATCCCACCTCCTCATTCTTCTATAAATACTTCTGTAATAGATGGGAAAATGTTGGTCTCTGAACATCTGATTGCATGTAATAGTTTTCTGAAGCTACTGATGCCCTGTGTGCAACTTGAAGATACATAAGCTGATATGAGAAGTTTGAAGTTGTAGAGACCCACCGGGCTTGCTGATTGTAACTGGTTTGAACATCAATTACAAGCTGCTGATTTATGGGATCCTGATTTATGTCAATGGTGATGTGTTCCTCACTGTCAATTGTTATTTTCTTTAATTCTTTCACTTTGTCCACTTTCTCTAATAAAGAGCAGCAAACATAGAGCTAGAATTTACTCTCAATAGTACCCTACTCTTACTGAAAGCTTTATTTCCATGTTTTCTTCATTTTAAAGTTCTCTGTGAAGAGTATATTAAAGCAGGTTGGTTTAAAAGCACTTGCCTGATCTAGATTGCTCTTTATGATGAGTATTTTCTGTGTTTTCCTTTAGAGTATATTAAATCAGGTTGGTTTAAAAGTACTTGCCTGATCTAGATTGCTCTTTGTGATTATCATATGTGTTTTCCTTTAGAATATGCTGAAAGCAAGGTAGTTTAGAAGCACTTACATTATATTAAGCTATTCCAACTATTTTTTTAAATGTTTTCCAACTGAAAGTACTTCAATGCAGGCTAGTTTAAAATCACTTACCTGATCTGAGAATACTTTTAAGTTTTGTTTCTCTAAGTACATGCCGAAGCAAGATAGTTTGAAAGAACTTAATTGATCTTAGGTTGTTCACTGATTCTTCATTTGTTTTATTCTCCATTTCCTCTCTATTTCATTCCATAAAATCAACTTAAGAGATCCTTTGACATAAGTGACTTGCCCCATGGATCCTTCTTGAACCTTGCTGTCCAATTAAAATCCTCCTGCGACTCCATAGCCCAATGGGTTAAACTGGTTTTTGTCTTTTCTGTCAGCTGAATCATTCCTTCACTTGCATACATCTTCACCCTTTATTTTGAACTGTCTTCACCTTCATCATGTCTTTGCCCAACCAAAAAACAAACAAACAAAAACCATGCTCTTTATAACTAGCCTAATATCACATTTCATGCTTAAAAGATCACATCTTTAAACTCATTCATAGAGAGATCCCTCTCTGGATTCAGGAGGGCTAGATCCTTGAATCCCAAAGCGGTTTGATGTTGTCTTATCTTTTGGTCTTGCCAATCTGGCCAAAACATAGGAAACCCAACATAATGGCGACTCCACTGGGGAATTTTTGAGTTCATAGTTGCTTGGCCAGCTTTTATAGATTCTTTAGTTTTCCATACAACCACTGAAAATAAAATCAGAAAACCTAAAAATATTTCAGATTGATATACAATAAACATGGTAGTGGACCATAAAACCTTTTACCTCCAAAAGAGCTAAAAAATTCCACTTCGCGACTCCACAATCCTACAGACCTTAAGACTCCACTGGGAGACCATGTCGCATTACAACATCATCCATGCTAAAAACCAAGTCACTTCACCAATGGAAGACTCTGAGAAGTTTGCAAAATTGCATCCAAGTTTCATAGTAGAGTGTCGTGATACAATTTCGAGTGAATTGGCAGAAGTGGAGGTGGAGGACCTTCCAAGGGCTATTCTTCTCAGCTCAAAATTCAAACCGCTACTCAGGAAAATTTTCTTAGAATTGGTGGTTGAAATATATGAAGTTGAGATTGAACTTTTGAACTCACAAGAAAAATCATATCAGTTCAGAGACCCGAGAGCCTTTCTGGAAAGTCTCCCTCCTCCTCAAAAAGAAGAGATTCCACTGCCTTTCAAAGTACAAAAAGAAGATGATCCGGTTCTCAAAAGCCACATTGAAGACGCAGTGGAGGATGCAGAAATCAAATCGGCCCAGGATAAAAATATCCTACCAGTCATGGAAGGCCTGAAAGAAAAAAGTGTACATCATGTGTTCATTGATCCTGTGGTAGAGTATATGGAGACCCTGATCAGCCCGAATTATCCAGCGTTGGTCCTTCGCAAGGGCCAAATTCATCAAGAGTGGTCACCACTGATGGTGACCTCAGTTTTGAAGAACCACATGCATAGCACCCTGTGGTTATCTCTGACAGGCAGTCAGTGCTTCTATCATTTTTTGTTACTGCTTGACTGGCTGCACTGGCATTATTGTATCACCTAAAAGCATAAGAGGTTTCCAAGTAGAGTAGAGTAGGTAGGAAAGCTCAATAAAGCTCAGTGTGTGAGCATGTAGTTAGTTTTTTTTAATTTCTACGAAGTCCAGCAAGGCAGACAGTCTAATCCTGGCTTGGTTGTTTTTCAATTTATGTCTTAGAAGGTAGAGAAGAAATATTCTAGACAGTTTAATCCTAGCAGATAGTAGTTGAGGTAGAGAGACTTTGAGGCCAATAGTCTAATCTGGTCTCATGGATTAATAAGGATAGAAGTAGAATAGGTTTATTTTCCTGTTTGTAAAAAATTGATGATGTAAAGGGTCTACAAGTCCAAATGCACCCAGAAGAAAAAATGTTAGGACTATAGTGTGGGTAGGTAGTTGTTTGGGAGAATTTTACTGTTGATATGATGTCTTCATGCTTTGTGGGCAGACAGATTAACCACAAATAAGTCCATTAGAATGTCCCCTTACCAGCTTGTTTATGGAGCATATGCAGTGTTTCCTACCAGCCTAGGTGTACAAGTGATAAAATTAGTCCAAGAAATACATTCAGAAGAGGACATCATGGTAAGGAGGATCAATCAGACAATACATCTCCAGCAAACAAGGGAAGAGGTCTACAAAAAATCTCAAAAGGTGCAAGAGAACATAAATAAGTTGTTTGACAAGAGAACAAAGGCTTGTGATTTCAACATTGGAGACAAGGTACTCAAATGGGACTCTAGAAGAGAAGATGAGGGTAAACATGAAAAATTTGACAATTTTTGGCAAGGTCCTTACATTATTCAGTCCACCATTGGTCCAAATTCCTTTTTTCTGCAAGAGTTAGATGGCACAGATATGTTTGGGGGTCCTATCAATAGCAGGGTGCTCAAGCATTACTACTGCTGAGTTCAATTTAAAAGCTTTCATTTCCATTGTAAATACCATTGCTTTGTTCAATTTCACAAAAGGAAAAAAATAAAAAAAACAATGAAAGAAATAAAAGAGGGCAGATTGTAAAAAACAATAAAGGTACAGCCCCATACCAAAAGAGAGAAATAAATTTTGAAAGTGTGCAAGCCTAAATGCCACTCCTGAAAAACACATTTCTAGTGTCAAACAGCCTAATCTTGACTAATTAGTTTTAAATTTACTGTTTATAGGATAGTGAATTTGATTTTCCAAACTGTTTAATCTTAGTTTATCAGTAGATACATTAGGATAGAAATTAAAGGTTCAAGCATGCTCAAAATCCGAACCAGAGAAAAATAAAGAAAATCTCAAACAAGAGTAAAAACAGAGCTGTAAAAGGTGAAGGAAGTGCTTGAAATTTTAGATCTTAAGCCTTCCATTTTGATTTAAATTTTCTGCAAAATAAATATCTATGTGCAGCTTGTTTTTTATGCCATGGATCACAACAAGTCAAACAACTTAATCTTGACTTGACTGTTTTTAAATTTCTGTTGTAGAATTTAGAGAATAAAATCTGTTAGACAGTTTAATCCCAACAGATGGTAGATTAGGTAGAGAATTATATGGACCCAACTATTTAATCTGAGTCCATGGAGAAATAAGGAGTAGAAATAGATTATATTTCCTGTTTTCAAAAGAATAAAATGTTGTAAAATATTTTTCCAATCCAAGTGCACTCTAATGAAGAAAAAATGTTAGATCAGTAGGATTGGGTAGGTAGAAAGTTGTGTTGATGAAAGATCCATTGTTTTTCATGGCTACTAATATGTTTTCATAAAAAAAGAAGAGAATCCAAGAAAAGAAGGCAGCCCAATGGATGAGGCACTGATCATCCTCCCAGAGAATGCAAGTCTGAAGTTCTTGATGCCTTCAAAAAGGCACCATCCCCAAGTGGAGCCACTGTTGGCCACCTATAAAATTTTTTCTATCAAAAGGTGGCCAAAAAATTTGTTGGAGCCTTCAAGAAACAGTTTTATTGTAGAAATGTTATCTCTTGAAGCCTCTCAAAGAAATCATCTCCTCTGTCCAAAATATGCATTGTTGTTCCCATTTCAAAGCTCAGAAAATTCTGCTAATTTTATGAGAAATAACTGCTGCAAAATCCCCTTGTCTCCCCTTCCCCTACTCAGAAACTAACCTACATTTTTACTCTCTTTTTCCCCATAATTTTCCTCTGATTTCCATTTTTCCTCATTTCCCTTTCATAAAATCCACCTTGCATAGTTCAAAACTCCTTTTTTAACTATGTCGAAACCCTGAAAATCCCTTGAGAAACTTGAAAATTTTCATGAAAATACATATTTTGTTTAAATACTTAAGCCCCCTTTGGCTAAGCCTAAACCACTTCCCCTCCACGTGCCCACACCCTAGAACTAGGTGCTAGACCCGAAGCGCAATCGCATCGAAGAAATTCACAATGGGTAGATTGAAAGACCGCATCAAAAGTTCTGATGCGATTGAGTCCCTTTATTAAAACTCCGCCCCCTCCACTTTTAATTCCATATAACTTTCACCTAGGACCAAGTGTTAAGAGTCTAGAGGCGCTAATCACATTGCAAGTTTTGAATGGTTAGATTGAAAAGCCCAAGCCCGAAGCTCCGATTGTGATTGGCCCTTTATTGTATATGCCCCAGGCCTATTATCATTCCATATAGACCAAGGCCCCGCAATCGGGCACCAGACATTTCATAAATATATATTTCTCCCCCGAAGCATTAAAACTTTGTATTATATTGAAATTTTGGGTTTTCATATACCATAAAGGGTTTCCGCCGATGCAAAGCTAAAACGATATTGACCATTGATCTAAGGCCGATCCAACGGCCCGCGCTATATCGCATCACATTTTTCATTCGGTACATTTGTTTGTCCCCCCCGATCGGCCATCCCTCCGATTCACTCCCCACCATAGATCTGATCCTCAGATCAACAGCAATTGATCAATTGAATCGGCCCTTCTGATTGCTCAATCGCATCGGCCCTCCCGATCACTCAATCGCATTGGCCCTTCTGATCGCTCAATCACATCGGCCCTCCCGATCGCGCAACCGCATCGGCAATTTTCGTTACACCCTCCTTCTTTCCCCCTCCAGTTATGATCCTCCGATTGGATTTGGACCGTCCACATGTCCAGATCGGACGGCCCAGATCTTTCCTCATGGTTTCATCGCCCTCCGCCTTCCACCATGAGGATTTTAATGCATAATCCCAACCGTCGATCTCTGCGTGATCGAAGGATCTGATTTATTCTCTTCTTCCATTCTCATTTGACCTCTTCTAAATGAATCCTAACCATTGGATGATGCCATCCAATGGCCTTGCTCTCTTCCCACAACCTCTGAAGCAGTTTAACCCAAAACGTAGGATTTCCTAAATGGTTTCGTGTTTTGCAGGTGATCAATGTTTTTCCATTATATTAAAAGAAAAGTCGAAGGCTGGGAATGACGATTCCTGCGCCTTTGATTCATCAAAGGGAACCATTCATTGGGCTCAAACTCCACGTCTCGTCAATGTTTCATGAGGCATTTATGCCATATGAGCCCTGTGCGGCCTACACATCAACAAGACACAATAATACTTAAAAGAAGAAAAGAGGATCAGTGTCGAAGACAAAAATATAGCAGAACAAAGGATTGAAGATATTTTTGAGGGATTATGGCCTTAATTGAAAATTAGACGCCTAATCCACTCAATTAAAGACTAGAAGACACGGGATAAGCCTGATCAAACCTAAAACACATATCTCAAGTAAATTAAAGGTGTTTCAGGAAGAGACGGAGACATCTGTCGATCTGAGAAAGCCTCCACCGCCTGAAGCAGAGGCCAATCAAACCCTATCTAGCTCCTAAAGGCACCTGCAGCGTCACAGAAATCAAAGAAGGCTTAGTCATTACCTGAACAAGAGGTGTTTGCCTAAATACAGCCAAACAATTAATACAAATCAAAGATCTTATCTCTAATTGTCGGTAGAACTATTTTAAAGATTAAGAAAAGCCCAGAAGAAAATATTTTCGATCATTAGACCTCGGGGAGCAGCAATAGAGTTATTTCAACATGACATAGAGCCTTAAAAGTCAACAAAGGCTCCCACTGAGCCTAATTCATAAATATACATCAATTTAATACAGACAGGTCATCTGTAAATTACTTCATCGAGCCCCTCAAAGGCCGAGGAGTCATTAGTATGTATTAATTGACCCAGGAGATATTTTATCAAATCCCACCTCCTCATTCTTTTATAAATACTTCTGTAAAATATGAGCAAATGTTGGTCTCTAGACATCTAATTGCATGTGATAGTTTTTTGAAGCTACTGATGCCCTGTGTGCAACTTGAAGATACATAAGCTGATATGAGAAGTTTGAATTTATAGAGACCCACCAGGCTTGCTAATTGTAACTAGTTTGAACATCAAATACAAGTTGCTGATTTATGGGATCCTGATTTATGTCAATGGTGATGCGTTCCTCACTGTCAATTTTTATTTTTTTTAATGCTTTCACTCTGTCCACTTTCTCTGATAAAGAGCAGCAAACATAGAGCTAGGATTTACTCTCAACAATACCCTACTCTTACTGAAAGCTTTATTTCCATGTTTTCTTCATTTGAAAGTTCTCTATGAAGAGTATATTAAATCAGGTTGGTTTAAAAGCACTTTCCTGATCTAGATTGCTCTTTATGATGAGTATTTTTTGTGTTTTTCTTTAGAGTATATTAAAGCAGGTTGGTTTAAAAGTACTTGCCTGATCTAGATTGCTCTTTGTGATTATCATATGTGTTTTCCTTTAGAATATGCTGAAAGCAGGGTAGTTTAGAAGAACTTACCTTATCTTTAGCTATTCCAACTGTTTTTTTAAATGTTTTCTGTTGTGTAAGCATCTCCAAAAATAGAATAAAAGAGATATCAACGCCTTAGAAATGAGCCACTTCGAGGGGGAAACCTCCAATACATTACATAAATGAACAATTCTTGGATGATACAATTTACAAAACCTTCTTTCTATATATAGGAGTCCATGGGGCCATAATGTAATCCTAGTGGGCCACAATGTAATCCTAGCCGACCTAACAATAATAATTTAAGGGCACAATAATAACAAAATGGGGGGTTACAAGGGTACAATAATAACAATAAGGGGGTTACACTAATAACAATAAGGGACTATACTAGTAATATAGGGACCTAACATGCCCCTCTCCTTCAAAAAAGTGTTGTCCTCAACGCTTGAGTAGCTCTGGGTGCTTCTTTATAAACTTCTCATCCTCCCATGTAGAATCTTCAGTGGGTAAGTTCTTCCACTTGATGAGATACTCTGAAATTGATCGATTCCGTAGCTGTCGAGTTCTTGTTTCCGTGACCGCTTCAGGTTCCAATATGACTTTTCCTTCCTCATCAAGTTCTGGCAATATTGTTTGAACTGGAAGATTTTCACCTATAACCTTCTTTAAGCATGAAACATGGAAAACTAGATGCACTCGCGAAGAAGTAGGAAGCTCCAATTTGTATGCCATAGTACCGATCTTTTGCAACACCTTGTAAGGACCATAGTACTTTGGCGATAATTTATTATCCTTCTTAGCTTGCTTGAGGGACATTTGTTTGTATGGTTGTAGCCGTAAAAATATCCAATCTCCTACATCAAAACTTTTCTCGCTGCAATGTTGATCTACTTGTTTTTTCATTCGATTTTGTGCCAAATTTAGGTTATCCTTTAAGATTTGTATAACTTCTTGCTGATGCTCGATGTGATCTTCCACTTCTTGAACCTTCGAATTTTCCCTTAAAGATGATGTGATAGATGGTGGATGATATCCATAAAGTGCCATAAATGGGGTCATCTTTGCTACAGTATGGAAGGAAGTGTTATACCACCATTCAACGAGAGGTAACCACTTGACCCATTGTGCTTGTTTATCAGATACAAAACAATGAAGATATCCTTCCAAACATGTATTTACTATCTCAGTTTGACCATCAGATCGAGGATGATAAGATTATCTATGAGCTAATTGAGTACCCAAACAAGAAAATAACTCTGTCCAAAAATTTCCAGTAAAAATGGGATCTCTGTCACTCACAATGACCCTTGGGCTTCCATGTAGCTTTTGAATTCTGTCCATAAATGTAGTAGCAACTGTAGTTGCTTTAAATGTATGAGATAATTCACAAACGTGTGCATACTTGGTAAGTCTATCAACTACCACCATGATGGCACTCTTTCCTTCAGACTTAGGTAAACCTGTGATAAAATCCATTGAAATCTCCTCCCAACGTTGACTTGTAATGGATAAAGGTTGTAGAAGTCCCAGGTTCTTAATTGTCTCAACTTTATTCTGCTGGAAAACCAAACATTCTGCCACAAAATTTTGAATATCAGATTTAAGGCCATCCCAAAAAAATTCTTTTTTCACCCTGTGGTAAGTTTTTAAAAATCCTGAGTGTCCTCCTAAAGGAGAAGTGTGAAATTCCATAAGAATCTTTTGTTTTAGTTGGGAATTCTTACAAATATATAAGCGATCTTTGTACCATAAGGAATCATTTTTCCAACTAAATGTATCAGATGTACTAGGATCTTGCTGCAACTTTTGAATGAGTATCCATACATCTTTGTCCTTCTTCCATTCATCTCTTGCTTCAGTTATCCAATCTGGTTGGATAATAGAAATGGCACAAAGCAATGCTTGCACCTCTTCATTCTTTCTTGAGAGTGCATCTGCAACAACATTAAGCTTTCCTTTTTTGTAGATTATTTCAAAGTCATAACCCAACATCTTTGTGACCCTTTTTTGCTGCTCTTCTGAAGATAGTCTTTGTTCCAAAAAGTGTTTCAGACTATCATGATCAGTTTTTACCTTGAAGTGTCTTCCCATTAGGTAAGTTCTCCATTTCTTTAGTGCATGCAGTAGTGCTAACATTTCCTTCTCATAAATAGGTTTCTGTAAATACTTTCCTTTGATTGGACGACTTTCAAAAGCAATGGGTCTTCCTTCCTACATTAAAACTGCACCAATTCCATTTCCTGAGGCATCACATTCCACAATAAAGGTTTTTTGTGAAGTCTGGCGTAGCTAAGACCGGTGCTAGGCACATTGCCTCTTTAAGATGTTCAAAGGCCTTAGTTGCTTCAGGAGTCCATGAAAATGCATCTTTCTTCAATAATGTTGTTAGAGGTGCTGCTATTCTCCCATAATTATTAACAAACTTGTGATAATACCCTGTTAACCTGAGAAATCCTCGCAACTGCTTTATGGTTGTGGGGACTTTCCATTCCTTAATGGCTTTAATTTTGTTAGGGTCTACTTAAACACCCTCGTGAGATACAATATGACCCAGATATTCCACCTCTTGTACTCCAAAGAAACATTTGGATATTTTTTGCATATAATTGTTTCTCTTGCAATATTTTGAGCTCCCTATCAACATGTTCAACATGATCCTTCCAAGACCTGCTATAGATTAGTATATCATCAAAAAATACCATCACAAATTTTCTAAGGAAGGGTTTGAAAATGGAATTCATCAACCCTTGAAATGTAGAAGGTGCATTGGTAAGGCCAAAAGGCATGACCAAAAATTCATAATGACCCTCATGAGTTCAAAATGTTGTTTTTGGAATATCTTGAGTCTTCATTCTAATTTGATGATATCCTGAACGAAGATCCAACTTGGTAAAATAAATTTCTCCATGTAATTCATCCAATAATTCATCAATCACAGGAATGGGAAATTTATCTTTAATGGTGAGCTTATTGAGCTCCCTATAATCTCGACACATTCACCATGATCCATCCTTCTTGTGTACCAATACTACAGGAGCAGAGAAAGAACTTTGACTAGGTTGAATTATACCCGCCTCTAACATTTCTGCAATCATCCGTTCAATTTTGCTCTTTTGGACGTAAGGATATATATAAGGCCTGATGTTTGGAGGAACACTTCCTGGAATCAAATGAATAGCATGATCATGATCATGAATAGGTGGGAGTCCTTTGGGAGTTTCAAACACCTTGGAATGATTGTCCAAGACTTGTTGGAGATGTGCAGAAATAGATGATTTTGATGTTGGAACTTCTAGTGAGCATAATTGTGCAATTATGCCTCGCTGTTCTTTCTTTATAAGCTTTGTCATGACATTAGAGCTTATTATCCTTCCTGGCTTCCTTGCAATACCCCGTAATTCGACTTCCTTTCCTTCTGAAAAAAATTTCAAGAAAAGTTCTTGAAAATTAAAAGCTACCGTCCCCAAAGATTGTAACCATTGTACTCCTAGCACAACATCAGCACCTCCCATAGGAATGGAAAGCATTGGACTAGTCAATACATATTCCCCCATGGTTAGCTTGATATTATGGCATTTTCCAGAGCAATTTATAGTTCCTCCATTTTCCACCATCACTTGACATTCTGGTGTTGGGTATAGGAAACAATTTAATTCCTTGGCTACCTTACAATGAATAAAATTATGGGTGCTACCTGAATCAATCAACACTATTACCTTTTTCTTCTTGATTTGTCCTTGTACCTTGAGAGTTTGAGGAGTGGTAATTCTGCCAGTGCATTACACGATATGGTCGGATTCATTTCTTCCTCTTCTAGGGTTGGTTCCTGGTGTATATCCTCTTCTTGTTCATTTTCTTCTTCCTCTTCACAATCTATGTAAAATAATTTCTTCTCAGCACACTTATGACCTTTAGTGTATTTTCTATCACAAGTGTAGCAAAGCCCTTTTGCTCTTTTTTCTTCCAATTGTTGTGGTGTCAACCTTGTAGGTTGTGGAAATCTAGGCGTAGCAACACTTCCTTCTTTATAGAATTGAGTGGTAGGCTTCCTTGTCGCCATAATTTACATTCAACTTTTCTTGCCAACCTGAATGCCTTCTCCAATGAATCAGGTTCCAAAACGCGAACTTCATGTTGGATGTTATCCTTTAAAGTGCCTATGAAGAGATCAATCCTGTGTTCCTCTGGAATATCAGTTACCCTTATATTCAATTTTTGGAAGTCCTCAATGTGCTCCCCACTAAACCCTTTTGTTTGAGATTTATCAATTGGCTAAAGAAGGTGTTGCTCTTTGTATCCTCATAATGTGCTATCATTTCCTCCGTAAATATTGACCAAGTGACAATTTTTTTACGGGAGCAAAGCCATCGATACCATACAAATGTATTTTGTTCTAAATGTAAAGTTGCAATGCGTACCTTTTGTGTGTTTTGCACATTATGGAGATCAAAATATTGCTCCATATATAGTATCCATGTTACAGGATCCTTTCCATCAAACTTCCTCATATCCATTTTTGGAATATGGTGGTTCTTCCCGCCAGCATTAGAGTTTATGAAATCACGATTGACATTTATTTTGTTCTCATCATGAGTTTCCTCTACTATCTTGTCACCATTAGGAAACATTTCTTGTATCAACTTTGTCAAACCTTCTATGTCTGCTTTTAGATCATTCTTCATGTTTTCCATTTTAGATTCCATGCCAGCTTCCATGTCATCTATCTTAGATTCCACGTCTTTCTTCAAACCATCCATATTATTCTTCACACCATCCATCTTTGCTTCCACGCCTTTCTTCAAAACTTCCATTTCATTTTTTGCTTCTCTTTGCGAGAGCGAAATTTGGTGCACTTGCTCTTGTAATTTTGATAGATCATGTTGCAATTCTTCATCTTCATGAGTCATAGTAGAGCCTTCCGAAGGCTTAATGGGTGTTGAATTATTTTTACGGGGCATTTTTTAGAACCCAATACTGATATCTATTCTACAATATGCCCTTGGAATCAATTCAAATTGATTTTTCAAACAAGACTTATGCAATTCAGAAAACAAATACACACCTTTTTCTTGCTTTTGAGGAGCTCGATATTGAAATTTTATTATCTCTATGATTGTGGCTCCTCAATATCTAAATTTCATCACTGAGGTAGCCCTATGAATTCTCTTTTGAATGCCACAGGTCTAACCTGATTTGGATTCTCCAAGACAAAGATATGTCCAATCTCCCACAATGACCTAATTATGGATTGGTTCAGTAGAGAGAAATTGTATGACTTGACACATGTCTCTTTTTCGTCCATTGCCTCTGAAATTTATAGCCAAGAAACTAAAGTCCGTGTAATTGCAACCAAGTTTTACAACACTCCAATATGATGCTCAGAGAGAGAGTTATTGAACTTTTCCCACGATCACCTCTTTGAGATGAAATTCAGGAGCCTGAAAAAGCACCACCTTCCATAGATCATATCTCCAAAAATATTGCGAATCAAGCTCTAAAATTTTTTGACGAGTTTCCTCATGATTTCAGCTTCGCACCCTAGAAATTTAAGATTCTGAACCATTGTAGAAAAAAAAATTATAGTGAAAATTCCACGATGACTTGTTTAGGAGCCTGAAAAAAGACCTAACTTCCACAGATCATATCTCCGAAAATATTGCGAACCAAGCTCTGCAATCTTTAAAGATCTTCCTCAGAATTTTGGCTCCACACCCTAAAAATTTCAGCTTCTGAAACTTCGTATAAAAAAATTTATAGTGAAAATTCCATGATGACCTGTTTGGAGCAGCGAAACTCTAGAATCCAAAGCTCTGATACCAAATGTTGTGTAACCAGCTCCAAAAATAGAAGAAAAGAGATATAAACGCCTTATAAATGAGCCACTTCGAGGGGGCAACCTCCAATACATTACATAAATGAACAATTCTTGGATGATACAATTTACAAAACCTCCTTTCTATATATAGGAGTCCATGGGGCCATAATCTAATCCTAGTGGGCCACAATGTAATCCTAGCCGACCTAACAATAATAATTTAAGGGCATAATAATAACAAAATGGGGGTTACAAGGGTACAATAATAACAATAAAGGGGTTACACTAATAACAATAATGGACTATACTGGTAATATAGGGACCTAACATTTTACAACTGAAAGTACTTCAATGCAGGCTTATTTAAAAGCACTTACTTGATCTCAGAATACTTTTAAGTTTTGTTTCTCTAATTACATGCCGAAGAAAGATAGTTTGAAAGCACTTACTTGATCTTAGGTTGTTCACTGATTCTTCATTTTTTTTATTCTCCATTTCCTCTTTGTTTCATTCCATAAAATCAACTTAAGAGATCCTTTGACATAAGTGACTTGCCCCATGGATCCTTCTTGAACCTTGTTGTCCAATTAAAATCCTCCTGCGACTCCATAGTCGAATGGGTTAAACTGTTTTTTGTATTTTCTGTCAGCTGAATCATTCCTTCACTTGCATACATATTCACCCTTTATTTTGAACTACCTTCACCTTCATCATGTATTTTCCCAACCAAAAAATAAACAAACAAAAACCATGCTCTTCATAACTAGCCTAATATCACATTTTAGGCTTTAAAGATCACATATTTAAACTCATTCATAGAGATATCCCTCTCTAGATTCAGGAGGGCTAGATCCTTGAATCCCAAAGCGGTTTGATGTTGTCTTATCTTTTGGTCTTGCCAATCTGGCCAAAACATAGGAACCCCAATAGGTTGTAATGATTGTCACACCCCTTGTGGACTATTTCGTTGGATGTTAGACATATCCTATTGTTTTTATATGTCTCTTCTTCGATGTTAATATTACCTCTCTCTAAGAGGCTCACCTTTTATATTCCCCATAGTAGAAGGAATTTGACACACATATGATCGAACACTCACCAGGCACACCCCCTTTAATTTTCTAAGGCGCATTTGCAATCGTCTCTCTTGTTGACAGTTAGAGCCAAGGAATATATTTAAGAATACATGGCAACCACGTCGATATTCCAGACATTTCTCCTAATCCAAATGGCATGAGGTCTAATTGGGACTTCACATAGGGGAGATCCCATGGTTGATGGATTTCCAACACCTTCAACAATACCCTAACTATTTTGGAACATGTTTTTCCTCTGGTGATCCTTCTATAATTTGTTTACAACATCAAACTGTTGATTTAACATAATGGTTGAAGGATATGACTTCTTCCAAACCAAATCGTCCACAAGTTTGGTGTAGGATTTTTCATACTAAAGGGAATCACGCTAAAGATTTCCCAAGATTATGAAGCGTAGGACCTTCTACTGTACCTATAGGATCACCTCCGCTACTTGTAAGACCTTTTGGGGGAGTTGCATAAGTATCAACAAGTGTTCCTTTTCAGATACATACCTAGTACCATGCATTTCCAAGTAAAATAGTTATGTCTACTAATGAGAATTGTGAAATATGTCATACTTATGGCCATTTTCCTCGAATCTATCTTGTTTTACAAAAGTATTTAAATTTCCCGAAAAGTATGTTCTATGATTTTTGTGGGTCTCTGATCATCATACATATAATTTCAGAGCCTTGGATGCTCTCACCGATCAACTAGATCATACAAAATTTCTATTAAATGATTCCCCTTGAGGAAGAAGAGGTGAGGATATAAAGGAGGGAGGATTGGAGGAAGAGGTCTAGTTCAATGTTATCATTGTGGCCAAGAAGGCCATATTGCTTTAGATTTTTCATTACCAAGGAGGCCTTGGTGTTCCCATTTCAATGTGAATGTTCATGCAACTTAGGAATTTCCATAGTTGATTTTTCGATGGGAGGTGTGTGACAGTAAAAGGTTGGCTAAGTCGATCAATGCAGAGCCAAGAAGGCCAGAATAAACTTCACATCCTAATATTAATATCATTAATAGAGGAGGTAAGTGAACTGGATCTGATAAATATGTGCCTAATCAACCTACTACAAAAAATGATGTATCCCCCAGAAAACCATATTATCTTCACCAATAGAAGGAATATTATAAGGATTTTGTTGAATATTTAAACAATTAATTTCTTCTTGTATCCCTAAAGCCACAAATTCGGATAAAATACAAATAAATGGTTCTCAATTATTTCAAGGAACATCCCAACCTATTATGGAATGGTTAAAACTATTATTACATATTATGAGTGATGAGAAATTATCTGGTCAATTGAAAAATAAGCTAAAAAGTGTTGTAAAATATTAGGAGCTTTTAGGGTATCCTATTTTTCTAAACTTTCCAAAACGACACACCAAACAAGTTCACCGCAAAAAGCATAGAACTAGGAGGGAATTCCACAGAGAGACTCAGATTACGAGATACCAAATTAAATATACTATGTTTCATATAGGTTCCAATGTGAATACTATTCCACATAATACATTGGAATCTGTGACATCCCAAATCTAGAACAGCTAGCAAGGCATGACTGGAAAACACATTTTCCAGTAATGGCTACTACAGGAATTGAAACCAAGACCTGGATCCCTTATAAAAATTTGTGTAAGTGTTGAATCCAAGAGGAGGCTCCAAATAAATCCTTCTAAGTGGGTTAAACAGATCTCCCACACTTAGATGTCCTCAAAAGGTGCCCGATGAAGGGACTGCAACATTATGTGAACATACCATGGAACAACAGTGTTATTTTAGTAGCTATGAGGTAAGAAGATATAGATAGCCAAAAAATAATATTATAGCAGCAAATAAAGTACAAGTCCTTGAGGAAACATCCACTCAAGAAAGGCAATGCAAGCCTCAACAATACATGTACAAGGAAATGAAAGAACACTGCGTCATATGTGAAACCCTTGGCTATGAAAGCGCAGTCTATTAGGGATTACTGCTGAAAAATGATGTAAATACATGGATATGACAAGATATAGCTCAAATAAAATAGGGGATAAAATCTCTAACCCTTGGAAACAATAATACATCAATCCTCCAAAGGATTGGCTGAAATATCCAAAATGGAAAAAATGTCGGAGTTGTTGGGCAGCAACTGCAACTCATAAACTAGAAATACATAGAGACGGTTGAATATGATGAATGATATGAATTAAACCTCCTCCAATGAATCTCCTAAGTGTAATTCTGATCCTTACACTTGAGATCTCACCCTCCAATCAACACTGCAATCCCTCACTGTAAGTGCACTATGAAAATAACGCAGTCTAAGAGGGTAACTGCATTGTAGGTGGAATAGAATGATTTGGCCAAGTGCCAAGATCTGAAATAAGCTTTCATAGCTTCCAAAATGATCATCCAAAGGAAATAAAGACTCTCCCTCTGAAAAACAAGAGATGGAAGAGGTGTTGTGACTCCTCACTGCAACACCCTGCAAAACAACATTATGCTGCTGCAGCCATAATGCTGTCCTAGAGGAGGATGTTTGGCCTCAAGCCTAGATGTGAGAAAAATCTGTACAACTCCTTCAAGAGGCTTCTCAAGAAAGGATAAGGACTCCTAAGCAGGAAATCCTTGTGCTAAGAAGCACAGCAACTCAGCTGAATAGCTGGAGAATGCCAAGAGTCTAAACAGACAAGAAATAAATAATCATATGCATGAGAAACAATGGTTGCCTTGCCCTCCTTTTAAACACATGAGAGCTTACTCTCCATGGGTCCCACTCTATTAGGGTTTCTCCTTCAAGGAATATTCTCTCCTCTTTCTCTGCGCTGTCCCATAGGATGCTTTCCACCTCATACCTTTGCGATGTTTGACTTGGTCAAACTTGACCTAACCTCTTTGCAAAATGTCTCCTTTCACACATGAGGGTGTGAAATCTAGTTCCAAGGCTGATACCTTTCCATACTAGAGGTATTTTATCCATGTTCTTATTATTAATGGGCCTTCTCACCCAATTATTCAACTCCTAAGTGAAAATAGAAAAAATTAATATTTCAATTTATTGAAGGAAAATTTTGGAATATTACAGTCCTCCATTCCCAAATGTTGCTTTTCCTCAAGAAACTAAAAGGATAGAACTGGAAAGTATCCTCCCAAGGCATGGAGTCTGAAAATGGATAAGGAGTATCTCCCCCATATGGAACCTCCATCCCCAAGCAATCATCCAAAAAAAATGAGTCACCTCCCAACATGGCAACCCCTGAAAATCTCCTTCCACCCCAAGCTCCGAAAATGAAGGTGGATTGAAAGTCTGAACATGGTAAGCATCATAGCCTACCCTAAGCTGTACTTCTCTCCATTTATGATAATTTTAGAGTGTGTGCTGATCCTGGGCTGCAAAAGTATTGCCCTCAGATGGCAAGGTGAGGAACAATCCTCCAAAGAGTTCTCCTCCAACATTTAAGAACAAGCTGACCCAAAATGTTTCATCCATGATGAACAGGACATGATCATCATAGAAAATCCTAATGAGAAGTTTTCTGAAGGTTTTAAATGATGGTACATGATAAAAACAATAGCTCAGAAGGATACAACGCAGTTTCATCCACTGCAACATCAGAAAATAGCATGGCAAGTGATGTACAAAATCCATCACATCTAAAATGGATAGTAAATGGCTGAATGTATCATCAACACATGATCAAATACTTGCCCATGGCTATACAATGGATGGCTATGAAACATATGGCCCACCTCAAAAGAAAACAATTTTGTGGCTGTAGTGGCCATATCTCCTCCCATGCTCCCCTTAGAACATGTAGTGCAGAAAATATGGAAATTTTCTCCCTTCAAGGACACATCCAACTCATGTGTCAACCTCCCAATCATGCTCGCAATAAAAATCAGATCCATATCAGCAAATGAAATCATGATCAGAAAAAAAATGAGGAAAATTATAAAGGTTTCATGTGGTGCAAGAAGGTACCAACAACTTTCCCAGAAGTGACAGCGTAGTTTCCCAAATTGTTGCTTCAGAAAAGTACATGGCAAGTTGTTTTGTGTTACATGGATAATTATGTGTGTCATGATATCTACTAATAAATAGAAAATGGCTGAGTATATCAACTGATCATACATGAAAGAAAACACTTTCCCAAGGCCATATAAAATATGGTTGTCTCCATCATACAAATTGGCCCAAATTTGTCCATGAAGCCCAATGAAAAACTTGCCCTTTTATGGAGCAATGCACTGAATATGAATGGTAAGAGCATCAAAATGTTGTGTTAGATAATCCATGGATGTAAAAACAATATTCTTACCATATGTTGATAGCAAGATGATGCATGTGTATATGAATGATCCCTCCATAGTAGTATGGCACATTCCCACGAAGAGAATCGAACCATATGTTGCATAAAGATCACCCTCTTTATACTTGGAAATCCAAGTCAAGAAGATCATAGCAAGTGAGGTCATATCAATGTAATAGATGTCTCCATCCACTATGTTGACGGGAAAATTTGTTCGGCCAACAGTAGGGGATCTCCCCGAT